>CM075435.1:0-5000 GCA_037832385.1 Rhizophora apiculata | reverse complement strand
TGGTTTAGGGTTTAAGGGGTTTAAGGGTAGGGTTTAGGGTTAGGGTTTAGGGTAGGTTAGGGTTTATAGGGGTTTAGGGTTTCAGGGTTTAGGGTTTAGGGTTTAGGGTTAAGGGTTTAGGGCTTTTAGGGTTTAGCAGGTTTAGGGGTTAGGGTTTAGGGTTAGGGTTTAGGGTTTAGCTTGTAGCAGGTTTTAGCGGTTTATGGTGTGATATAGGTAAGGGTTTATGGGTTAGTTGTTTAGGGTTAGGTTTAAGGTTAGGTTTAGGTTTAGGGTTTAGGTATGTGCTTTAAGGGTTTAGGGTTTAGGTTTAGGTTTAGGGTTTAGCGTTTAGGGTTTAGGGTAGGGGTTTAGGGGTTTAGGGTAGGGTGAGGGTTTAGGTTTAGGTTTAGGGTTAGGGTTTGGGTTGGGTTTTAGTTAGTGTTTAGGGTTTAGGTTTTAGGTTTAGGTTAGGTTAGGTTTAGGTTTAGGGTTTTAGGGTTTTAGGTTTAGGTCTAGTTTAGTTGGATTTAGTGGTTTTGAGGGTTTTAGGGTTTAGCGGGTTTAGGGTTTAGGGCGGTTAGGAGCTTTTAGGGTTTTAGGGTTTAGGGTTTAGGGTTAGGGTTAGGGTTACGTGGTTTTAGGTTTAAGGGCGTTTAGGTTAGGGATTAGCGGAGTTTAGGGTTTAGCGGTTTTAGGGTTTAGGGTTTAGCGTTTAAAGGGTTTAGGTTTTACGGTTAGGTTTAGTGTTTAGGGTTTCTAGCGGTTTAGGGGTTTAGGTTTAGTTTAGGGTAGGACGTTTAGGGGTTTAGGGTTTTAGGTTTAGCGGTTTTAAGGGTTAGCGGTTTAGGTGTTTAGGGTTTAGGGTTTAGGTTAGGTTTAGGGTTTTAGGGTTTAGGTTTAGTTTAGGGTTTTAGGTTAGGGGTTTAGGCGTTTAGGGTTAGGGTTTAGGGTTTGTAGTTTAGGGTGTAGGGTTTTTAGCGGTTTAGGGTTTTTAGGGTTATAGGGTTTAGGGGTTAGAGGTAGGTTTTAGGGTTTTAGTTCTAGGTTTAAGGGTTTAGGGTTTTAGGTTACGCGTTTTCAGGGTTTAGGTTTAGGTTTAGGGTTAGGGTTAGGGGCGGTTTTTAAGTGGTTTAGGGCTGTTTAAGGGTTTAGGGTTAGGGTTTAGGCGTTTAGGGTTTAGTTTAGGGTTAGGGTTTAAGGGTTAGGGTTTAGGGTTTAGGGTTTTAGTTTAGTTTAGGGTTAGGGTTTGGTTTTAGCGTAGGTTAAGGGTTTTAGGGTAGGGTAGGTTAGGTTTTAGGTAGGGTTAGGTTTAGGTAGGTTTAGGGTTGAAGTTTTTAGGTTTTAGGGTTTAGGTTTTTTAGGGTTTAGGGTTTAGGGTTTAGGGTAGGGTTAGGGATTTTTAGGGGGTTTAGGCAGGGTTAGGGTTTAGGTTTAGGGGGTTTAAGGGGTTTAGGTTTAGGGTTTAGGGTTAGGATTTAGGGTTTAGGGTTTAGGGTTTTAGGGTTAGGGTTTTTAGGGATTTAGGGTTTAGGGTTTTTAGGGTTTACGCGGTTTTAGGTTTAGGGTTTAGGTTTAGGGTCTAAGGTTTTAGGTTTAGGGTTTAGTTTAGGTTTTAGGGTTTAGGGTTTAGGGTTTAGGGTTTTAGGGTTTAGGCTAGGGATTATGGTTGTTAGTTAGGGTTTAGGTAGGGTTTTAGGGTTTAGGGGTTAGGGTTAGGCTTATAGGGGTTTAGGGTTAGGGTTTAGGGTTTGGGTTAGGATTTTAGGGTTTAGGGTTAGGTTTAGGGTTTAGGGTTTAGGGTTTAGGTTTAGGGTTAGGGTTTTAGCGCGTTTAGGGTTTAGGGGTTAGGGGTTTAGGGGGTTTAGGGTTTAGGGTTTAGGGTTTAGGGTTTTAGGAGGGTATAGGGCGTTTAGGGTTTGGGTTTTAGGTTTAGGGTTTAGGTTTAGGGTTTAGGGGTTTAGTTTAGGGTTTAGTTAGGGTATAGGGTTTAGGGTTGAGGGTTTAGGGTTTAGGTTTAGGGTTTGGGGTTTAGGGTTTTAGGGTTTAGGGTTTAGTGGTTTGGGTTTTAGGGTATAGGGTTTAGGGTTTAGGTTTAGGGTTTAGGGTGGTTTTATGGGTTTTAGGGTTTAGGTTAGGGTTAGGGTCTTAGGTTTCTAGGGGTTTAGGTTTAGGGGTTTGGGTAGAGGTTATGGGTTTAGGGTTTAGGGTTTAGGGTTTTGGGTTTCAGGGTTTTAGGGGTTTAGGGTTTAGGGTTGTAGGGTTTAGGGGGTTTAAGGGTTTAGGGTTAGGGTTTGTAGGGTTTAGGGTTTGGGGTTTAGGTTTAGGTTTAGGGTTTAGGGCGTTTAGGGTTTAGGGTTTAGGGTTTAGGGGTTTTAGGGTGTTTAGGTTTAGGGTTTAGGGTTTAGGGTTTAGGGTTTTAGGGTTTAGGGTTTAAGGGTTTAGGTTTAGCGCGTTTCTAGGTTAGGTTTAGCGTTTTAGGGTTTCGGGTTTTAGGGTTTAGGTTAGGTTTAGGCGTTTAGGGTTAGGGTTTAGGTTTATGGGTTTTAGGGTTTAGTGGTTTAGGGCTTTAGGGTTTAGGGTAGGGTAGAGGTTTAGGGTTTAGGGTTTAGGGTTTAGGCTTTAGGGTTTAGCGTTTAGGGGTTTAAGGGTTTAGGGTTAGGGTTTAGGGTTTTAGGGCTTTAGGTGTAGGGTTTAGGGTTAGGGTTTTAGGGTTTAGGCGTTCTAGGGGTTAGGGTTTTAGGGTTTAGGGTTTTAGGGTTTTAGGGTTAGGGGTAGGGTTAGGGTTTTTAGGGTTTTAGGGCTTTAGGGTTTAGGGTTTAGGGTTAGCGGTTTTAGGGTTTAGGGCTTAGGTTTAGGGTTTAGGGAGGTTTAGGGCGTTTAGGGCTTTAGGGTTTAGGGTTTCTAGCGGTTTACGTTTAAGGGTTATAGGTTTAGGGTTTAGGGTTTAGGGTTTAGGGTTTTTAGGGTTTACGGGTTTTACGGGTTAGGGTAAAAAAAAAAATAGGCTTTAAAAGGGTTTCGTTTAGGGTTAGGGTTTAGGGTTTAGGGTTTAGGTTTGGGTTTTAGGTTTAGGGGTATTTAGGGTTTAGGGTTTAGGGTTAGGGTTAGGGTTTAGGTTTAGGTTTAGGGATTTAGGGTTCTTAGGGTTTTAGGGTTTAGGTTTAGGCGTTTAGGGTTTCAGGGTTTAGCGTTTTAGGGTTTGGGTTTAGTTTAGGTTTAGGGGTTTTAGGGTTTAGGGTTTAGGCGTTTAGGGTTTTAGGGTTTAGGGTTTTAAGGGTTTAGGGGTTTTAGGGTTTAGGGTTTTTAGGGTTTAGGAGTTGTAGGGTTTTAGGGGTTTAGCAGGGTTTAGGGTTTAGGGCTTATCAGGTGTTTAAGGGTTAGGGTTTAGCGTTTAGTAGGGGTTTAGTTAGGGTCTTTAGGGTTTTAGGGCGTTTAGGTTATAGGGTTTAGGGTTAGGGTTTAGGGTTTAGGGTTTAGGGTTTTAGGGTTTAGGGTTAGGGTTTGGGTATTAGGGTTTAGGCGCGTTTAGGTAGGGTTTTAAGGGTTTCTAGGGTTTAGGGTTTAAGGGTTTAGAGGTTTTAGGGTTTAGGGTTTAGGGTTCAGGGCGTTTTAGGGTTTTAGGGTTTAGGGTTTAGGGTTTAGGGTTAGGTTTAGGGTTTTAGGGGATGGTCTTAGGTGTTTTAGGTTTTAGGGTTTAGGTTTTAGCGGTTTAGGCAGGTTTTGGTGTTTTAAGGGCTACGGGAGTTTAGGGTTTTAAGGGTTTTTAGGGGTTTAGGGTTTAGTTTAGGGTTTAGGGTTTAGGGTAGGGTTAGGGGTTTTAGGGGTTTAGGGTTTTAGGGTTTAGGGGGTTAGGGTTTAGGGGTTTAAGGGTTTTAGGGATTTAGGGTTTTAGGTTAGGGTTTAGGGTTGGGTTTAGGGTTTATGGGTTTTAGGGTTTTAGGGTCTTAGGGTTAGGGTTTTAGGGTTTAGGTTTAGGGTTTAGTGGTTTAGGGTTTAGGTTTAGGTTTAGCGGTTTAGGTTTAGGGTTTAGGTTTTAAGGGTAGGGTTTAGGGTTTCAGGGTTTAGGGTTAGGGTTTAGGCGTTTTAGGGTTCTAGGGTTTAGGGTTAGTTTAGCGGTTTTACGGGTTTAGGGTTTAGGGTTTTAGGGTATCAGGGTTTATTAGGGGTTTAGTGGTTTTAGGGTTTAGGGTTTAGGGTCTTATAGGGTGTTAGGGTTTAGGGTTTTAGGGTTTAGGGTTTAGGGTTTTAGGTTTAGGGTTTAGGGTTTAGGGGTTAGGGTTTAGGGTTTAGTGGTTTAGGGTTTAGGGTTTAGGGTTTAGGGTTTTAGGGTTTAGGGTTTAAGGGTTTCAGGGTTTAGGGAATTTTAGGGGTTTAGGGTTTAGGGTTTAAGGGTTTAGGGTTTAGGGTTTAGGGTTTGTAGGTTTAGGGTTTAGGGTTTAGGGTTTTAGGGTTTAGGGTTTAGGTTTATGGGTTTAGGGTTTAGGTGTTTAGGTTTAGGTTTAGGGGTTTAGGCGTTTTGGGTTTTACGGGTTTAGGGTTTTGGTTTAGGGTTTAAGGGTTGTTAGGGTTTTAGGGTCTTAGGTTTAGGGTTTAGGGTTTAGGGTTTTAGGGTTTAGGGTTTGGGTTTGTAGGGTTTAGGGTTTAGGGTTTTTAGGGTTTAGCGGTTTTAGGGTTTAGGGGGTTTAGGGTTTAGGGTTTAGGGTTTAGGGTTTAGGGGTTTAGGTTTAGGGTTTAGGGTTTAGGGTTTAGGTTTAGGGTTTAAGGGTTTTAGGGGTTCAGGTTTAGGGTTAAGGGTTTTTAGGGTTTAGGGTTTAGGGTTAGGGTTTAGGCGTTAGGGTTTAGTGTTGTTTAGGGTTGGGGTTTTAGTGCGTATGTTTAGATGGTTTAGGTTTAAGGGTTTATGAGGGTTTAGGGTTTAGGTTTTAGGCGTTTAGGGTTTAAGGGTTTTAGGAGTTTAGGGTTTAGGGTTATAGGTTTACGTGGTTTATGGGTTTAGGGTCTTTAGGGTTTTAGGGTTT